>ONZH01018803.1:0-25874 GCA_900303285.1 Rhinella marina | reverse complement strand
AACAAGTGCATTATACACACCCTTGAAAAATTATCACTGATGGCCTGCTGCTGACACTCAAAAACAATAGGGGTGACATTCTCCTGCTGCGCAGACCGTCCCAAAAATTTAAGGGACACATGCAGCTGCCACCGCACCGCTAAGAGTCGCTGACGACTGTTTCTTTTTCCGCTATCCGCCGTGGGAGGCCGGTCCCCCCCCCCAGGGGCGTGTGCCACGTCAGCCGTTCCACTCTCGCTCTCCGCGGTAATTCCAGGTCCAATTGCGTTTATCTAAGTTGCTGCACTTAAAAAGCTCGAAGTTTGATCTTAGGATCGAGTTGGCTGTCTGTAGGGAGGTGAGCTAACACCTGTCGGAGCCCTTGCCTCTCGCAGCCTCTCTGATGCTCTACGCTGAGTGTCCCGTGGGCCTGAATCGTTTACTTAAAAAATTTGAGTGTTGAAACCAGCTGGGTTGACTGAATACTTGAAAGTATTAAAATTTCAACCGTGTTAAAAATGGGAATACCCAAACTGACTCTCAGGCAGTGACATGATGCACTGAAGGCTCCAGCTTTGCCTTGACTGTGGCAAAATGGAGGTATTGATTCAGTAATCCAAGAAAGCTCGGAGTTCGATCTGGAGATCGAGCTGGCGGTCTGCAGGGAGGTGAGCCAACACCTGTCGGAGCCCCTGCCTCTCGCCGCCTCCCCTATGCTCTTCGCTGAGTTTCCCGGGGGCCGGAATCATTTACTTAAAAAATTTGAGTGTTCAGACCAGCTGGGTCGACTGAATACTTGAGCTCTGAATAATCGAATAGGACTCCATGCTGCTGCCGAACTGACCGTCCAAAAAAATTTAAGGGTGACCCGAGCTGACCATAAAAAGAATGATATTCTTGATGTGAGATTCTGCTGAAGAGCAGACCGAAAAAAAAGAGCGTGTAAAACATTATGGTTGAGTGCCTGCTGGTGAGATGACAGGCCAAAAAATTATGTTGTAGACCCAGCTGGTGAGCTGAGCGGCAAAAAAATTTGGGTGCAGGCCCAGCTGGTGGACTTCGAGGGCAGCCTAATAAGCAGTTTCATATGATGGAGGAAGAGGACGAGAAGAGAAAGGAATACATGATAATACCGTGTATTCAATACACCCTAAAAGCCAGATTTAAAATTCCTTCATGTTAAGCCGCTTTCCTTTGGTGGAGTACAGAAGTCAGGGGCAATCCAGGCTTTGTTCATTTTGATAAGCGTCAACCTGTCAGCATTGTCAGTTGACAGGCGGATGCGCTTATCAGTAATTATGCCCCCAGCGGCACTAAATACGCGCTCAGACAAAATGCTGTTGGCAGGGCAGGCCAGCACCTCCAAGGCGTAGAGCGCCAGTTCGTGCCACGTGTCCAGCTTAGACACTTAATTATATGGCACCAAGGGATTGCTGAGGACGTTGAAATGGTCAGCTAAGTACTCCTTTACCATCTTCCAAAACTTTTCCCTCCTTGTCACACTAGGCCGCTCATCAGGGTGAGGCTGCTGACGGGGTGTCATAAAACTGTCCCAGGCCTTGGAGAGTGTCGCCTTGCCTTTGTTGGAACTGCTGTGTGTTCCCCTCATCTCCCCTCCTCGGGTGGCCAAGGAACTACGTACTCTGCCGCCAGCGTTGTCAGATGGAAATTTGTGGAGCAATTTTTCGACAATGGCCTTCTGGTATTGCATCATTTTACTTGTCCTCTCCACCACAGGAATGAGATATGGGAAGTTCTCTTTGTAGCGGGGGTCGAGAAGGGTGAACAACCAGTAATCCGTGTTGCCTAATATGCGTATAACGCGAGGGTCACGGGAAAGTGAAGCCTAGCATGAAGTCAGCCATGAGTGTCGAAGTCCCAACAGACAAGGCTTCGCTCTCCCCACCAGGAGCATGACTCTAAATATCCTCCTCGTCCTCTTCCTCCTCTTCAGCCCATCCAAGCCAAAGAGATGGTGTAAACGTGGTATGGCTACCCTGTGTATCTGTGGCAACCATCTCCTCTTCCTCCTCCAATTGGCGCTGAGAAGACGAATCGAGGGTGGTCTGGCTATCACCCTGTGTAGGGTCTTCCCCCATTTCCACCTCTTCCACACTCAGAGCATCGGCCTTTATTGTGAGCAGCGAGCTTTTTAGTAAACACAGAAGTGGGATGGTTACGCTGATAATGGCATTATCACCGCTCACCATCTGTGTAGATTCATCAAAGTTGTGTAACACCTAACAGAGGTCAGACATCAATGCCCACTCGTCGCTTGTGAAAAGCGGAAGCTGACTAGAAAGGCGCCGACCGTGTTGCAGCTGGTATTCTACTACTGCTCTCTGCTGCTCACAAAGCCTGCTCAACATGTGTAAGGTGGAATTCCATCGTGTGCTCAGGTCGCACAGCAGTCGGCTGAAGCTGTTGGTGACTTGCTGAAATGGGCACACAGGCGACGCACCTTCACCAGTAGCTGAGACAATTGGGGTAGGTTTTTGGAAACCGCTGAACCACTAAGTTGAAGACATGGGCCAGGCATGGTATGTGTGGGAGGTTGGCCAGCTCCAAAGCCGCTATCAAGTTGCGGCTGTTATCGGATACAACCATGGCTGGCTGTAGGTTGACTGGCTCACCTAGTCCTTTATGCCATGCCACAGCTCTGCGGCGGTGTGCGGTTTGTCTCCCAGGCAAATTAGCTTCAGCACGGCCTGTTGCCGCTTACCGACTGCTGTGCTACACTGCTTCCAGCTACTGACAGAAGTCTGAGTGGTGCTGCAATATGGCAATTCTGCATGGGAAGAAGTGGAGCAGGAGGTGGAGGAAGAGAAGGTGGGGTTGCAGCTGCTACTATAGGTTGCAGCCGCTACTATAGGTGGCAGCGGAAATCCAGATGGAAGTAGGGCCCGCAATCCTCGGCGTGGGTAGCACCTGGGCCATCCAATAGGACGACTCGCTCCCAGCCTCCACAACATTCACCCAGTGTGCCATCAGGGAAATGTAGCATCCCTGGCCACAAACGCTTGTCCATGTGTCAGTTGTTAAGTGGACCTTGCCGGTCAGGGCCCGGGTTATGTTTCTGGACACATGCTGGTGTAGGGCAGGGACGGCACACGGGGAAAAATAGTGGCGGCTGGGGACTGCGTAACGAGGGACAGCCGCCGCCATCAGGCTACGAAAGGCCTCGGTGTCCACCAGCCTAAACGGCAACATCTCCAGGGCCAGCAACTTGGAAAGTTGCGCGTTTAGAGCTATGGCCTGTGGGTGGGTGGCAGGGTATTTGCGCTTGCGTTCAAATGCCTGCGGTAAGGACATTTGAACGCTGCGCTGGGACATTGAAGTGGACGTGCTGGCTGATGTTTCCTGCGAAGGTCCAGGTGCTGGGCGGGAGGCATCTGGGCCTGCGTCTTAGCCAGCACGTAACAGAGGGGAAGAGGAGGCAGTGGTTTGACCTGCAGACATAGATCGTGGACCAAGGCGTTCAGCCCACCTTTTAGAGTGATTTTCTGACATGTTTCGGATCATGCTGGTGGTGGTCAAGTTGCTGGTGTTTACGCCCCTGCTCATCTTGGTACGGCACAGGTTACAAATTACAATCCATTTATCGTCAGCACTTTGCTCAAAAAAACGCCAGACTGCGGAACACCTAACCCTTGGCAAGGGAGCTGGCCACAAGGGGCTGCTCCGGGGAACAGTTGAGGGCCTGGTTGGCATGGCCTGCCTTCTCCCTTTTTCCACCCCACTGCCTCTTCCAGGCTGTTGCGCTGCTTCGGATCCCTCCCCCTCTGTACTGCTGTCCTCGCCCGGCCTGCCACCTTCCCAGGTTGGGTCAGCTATTTCATCGTCCACCACCTCCTCTTCCTCATCCTCACTCTGCTCCTCTTTCTGACATGGTGAACTAACAAGAACCTGACTTAACTGTGTCTCATCCTCATCCTCTTGAGACACTAACTGCCCTTGACTTATTGGCAACTGTGTCTCATCATCATCATCCACCTAGGGAGAAAATACTTGTCGTTCCCCACCGTCATCTTCTTCAGACTGTGTTTGCTCAATAGGTTGGGAATCAGGGCACAATATCTCCTCATGTCCCACTTCAAGCGGCCTTGGCGAGAGGCCAAAGCCAAGGGACGGTGATGAAAAAAGCTCCTCAGAATATCCCAATGTGGGATCTCTTCTTTGCCCAAACTCTGCATGGTGGGAGGAAGGAGGATCAGGGTAAGGATGTGGCTGCCCAGACTCTTGGCTACTGAGACTGCACTTTGTCGTAGAGAGGGTGGTGCTTAACTGACTGGAAGCACTATCACCTGCTATCCAACTGACCACCTGCTCGCACTGGTGTGGCTGAGAGAGTGGTGTCATGCGCCACCCTGCAAACTGTGACATGAAGCTAGGAGTTTTGGATGACTTTGTTTCTTGGGCTCTGCCAGCAGGCACAGTTTCACCGCGCCCAGAGCCATGGCCTCTGCGTTCACCATCAGCAGCACGCCCACTTCCCCGTCCCTTAGTGCTCGCCTTGCGCATATTGTATAGTATATATGCAACTTGGTCACAACTACAGTACTGCAGATTTGTATTAACTGTATGATCAGAAAAATTTAAACGAATGTCCAATATTCTGAATGCGCTAACGTTATAGAGCAGCAGCAAATGAGGAACTGCGGCCTAAATTAACGGTATTAAATGTGACAACGGATGTCAGCTACAGAGACTTTTGAACAGTTGTAATACGCTGTGCACCTAGCGTTACTGACAGGGCACACCTGGGGTTTTTTTGACACCCACAAAAATAAAAAAAGACGTATTTCACAATAGACTTTGGTCTTTTTTGAACAGCGACAATCGTTCAACCTACCCAAATACTATCCCTATTGTTTAATTCCCTCCTTGGGAAAATTGAACCGCAGCAGCAAATGAGGAACTGCGGCCTAAATTAACAGTATGAAATACGGATGTCAGCTACAGAGACTTTTGAACGATTGTAATACGTTGTGCACCTAGCGTTACTGGCAGAGCACACCTGGGTTTTTTTTGCCACCCAAAAAAATAAAAAAAAGACGTATTTCACAATGGACTTTGGTCTTTTTGGAACAGTGACAATCTTTCTACCTACCCAAATACTATCCCTATTGTTTAATTCCCTGCAGCAGCAAATGAGGAACTGCTGCCTAAATTAACGGTATTAAATGTGACAACGGATGTCAGCTACAGAGGCTTTTGAACGGTTGTAATACGCTGTGCACCTAGCGTTGCTGACAGGGCACACCTGGATTTTTTTTGCCACCCAAAAAAAAAAAAAAAAAAGACGTATTTCACAATGGACTTTGGTCCAATAGTGTATTCGGCCGAACATGTTCGCTCAACACTATTTGTGATGTTTTGCTTCAGTTCATGCAGGGTATGTGGATTGTTAGTGTGCACTTTCCACACTTTTAAATTAACCCACAGGTAAAAACTGCATGTGGATAAGTCTGGGGAACGTGGTGGTCATAACCCTTTGCTCACAGTTTGCTTCTCCATAAACAGCTCATGAACCCATGCCAGTGAGTTTGGTGAGGTGTGGCATGTTGCCCCATCTTGTTGGAAAAAGCAGGACATTTTTTCTTCTGGTATAAGTTAGTTGTAAAACTGTTCAAAGATGTCCAGGTAAATTGCGGTAAATTGTGGTAAACCAAACTTCGTTCATCATGAAGTAGAGCAATGGGTCCAAATGTCTGTCAGCAATCATAGCAACTAAGTCCAGTAATTTATGCATTTAGCTTTGTCAGACTCTTTCAGTTCCTGCACACATGCTATTCGGTATGGTTTCAGTTTCAGAGATTTCAGCACTTGCTGACACATAGTTTGTGATACACCAACTTGCTGAGGCAGTCTTCGAGTTCAGTTTTTAGGGCTACTTGCAATCCCCTGCTGAATGCACAACTTCAGCCGTCCTGACTGACTGAGGCCTCAGTTTCTTCATGTTTGCAACAAAGCCAGTTTAATGCCATTTCCGAACTCTGGTGTTTTTTTTTTTTTTGTGGGAACTTGGCAAAGGATTCTTGCATTTCCTTAATTAATTTGCTTCACACATAGCTTTCCACAATCACTATTCGCTATTCCATCATTCTGACACAATAAGCCACTTTTATTAAACTGAATAATAATTCAGTCTTAGTCGCTCATAGCAACAAATCAGAGCCCAGCTTTCAGTTCCTATAGGGCTCTGAAAAAAATTAAATTTGAACTCTGATTGGTTGCTATGCACAACTACAACTGATTTATTATTTGGCAGTTTGATTTGGAGATATTGGAGATGGGCTACTTTTTTGTGGGTCACCCTGTATAAACACCCTTAATTGTCTGTCACCTTTTCTATGTTTTTCCAACATGTCACTTAGGGGTTGTTCACATATCAGTTATTTGATCAGTTATTTCCATCAGTTATTGTGAGCCAGTGCAGATCTTTTCATTATATCTGATCTGTGTTTAGTGTCCACTCCTGGTTGTGGCTCACAATAACTGATGGAAATAACTGATCAAATAACTGATATGTGAACAACCCCTTACACGTCATCCTATGCCTACCTCTCATCCTTTCATGCCTAAGAAGGTAGCCATGTGCTATATATGACATGTCCTCACCCATCTTTATCCTGTTTGTCCCTCCAGAGGTAATCACCTAGCATCAGCTATTAGGTGTACGCGCTTGCCTGTCTGTGTAGTCAGGAAAAAAGCCAGATGTCACAAGACTGCCCTTGGTGAGCAAGATCTCATGGGAAAGTCTCACAAGAGCGAATTTTATTCCAACCGCAATAGAGGCAGCTTGCTGTGTATCACAGTCAGTGTTGGTGGGGACATCCCCACAAACAGCACAGAGGAATCCAAACGGTTTAAAGGAGCCACCCCACCCATCTTCTTCCTTGGATGAGGAATACATAGTCAAAAAGAGGCAGAGAGCTTCTTTGCATATAATTAGCCTCAGCATCTGAGGTGATATTTCCTCAAAAAAGCTGACACCTCATTTGAGGTTTTATGAAAGAGCACATGAAGGTGTTTTTGATAAAAAAAAATAAACATAACACTTGCTCTCAAAAAGCTAGTTTAAGCAAATATATTTCTTTCTCAGAAATTATATAAGAATACCTGACATTCAGGCACTAATTACCCTAAATAGTGCTTGTTCTGCTATCTATTACTGGAACTTCGTTCCTAGCAATATCACTGACTAAGCACTTAAAAATGTATAAGTAAAAGTAGTAGATTCAGAAGGTCCACTGCTTTTTATACTGGTAAAGGCAGAGCAGGATAGTGAGGTATCATCCTCACAAAATGTGAAAACTTTACTTTCATCTACATTAGCACTTCTAAAATCTGTCAGTGCAGTAGTCCTGACTATAGGACAATCATTTAACTTGGCTCACTTCATCAGGAATGGCAGAGTGGTAGAGTGGATTATAGGCTTCTGTGTGTGTGATTGGAGCAAACAAGCCTCAGGTTTCCCAACGTAGCTAAAGAACAGAAAGGGCCCTCTGTTTGGTGACTATATTCTCTGGTGGACACTGTGGATATAAATATATATCTGGAAATAAAATGCATCCCTTTAGATCGAAAATTGGGAAATTGTACAGCCTGATTAAAAGAGAGAAACCTGCTTCCATATACAACCTTGGGATTTGCTTATGTCAGCTGTAAAGATTGCATTTCATGTATACAGTGCTTGTGTGAATGAACTGTTGACTAGCTTCAGAAAAGTAGATTTGTCGCACCAAAACTTTATCTCGTCCTTCTACTGCACTGCACTGCAAACCCTCAGGAAGCTCTGGGGAGGACAACCACTGTGATTACTAACCCCCCCATCTAAGCCTCTACTGCTACTCTGATCCTCTTCACCTTCTCACTAGGCATCTGCACTTACACTTTTATATGGGTAATGAAGGTTCTAATCGATCATTTGAGAACATCAGAAATAGAGATGAGCGAATCATTAAAAAAATTATTCTCCGAACATTCGCCGAACTTTTCCTAAGATTCGTATATTATGTACGCAACTTCTTAGAAGACGTACGCATAAGCGTACAAATAGTGTACGAATCCTCAGCGTACTATTGTCTACGCGATTACGTAATACGCAGGCGTGCACTCCTCAGAGGCAGAGCGAATATTCGAAAATGGCATCCAGGCGATCCTCATCATTTAGCTCTGAAGAGCTGAAATTCCTGATCCGGCTGCAACAAAGGAGACTGAAGTTGATCTGGTTATTCATCTCGGGACAAACGATTTGTCCCAGAAAAATGTTGATGTGGTAAAAATGGAATTTCAAAGTCTCAGCCTGGAGCTGAGCAGAATGACAGATTCCATTACTTTTTCTGAGATTTTGCCAGCCGCTCTCAAAATATTAAGGCATGTCGTATCCTGGAGTTCAATGGTTGGCTAAGGCAGTGGTGTAAAGATGAAGGTTTTGGGTTTGTTAGTCACAATGTTAGTAGGTGGAGTAGTAAGGACATGTACAAGAGAGATGGTCTGCACCCGTCACTCAAAGGCACTGAGGTACTTGGAGAAGAGTTCAGGTGCTTTTTCGACAGGCATTTAAACTAGATGGAGGGGACAGGAATTTTATTGAGGAGAATGATTTCTGTCCCCGAACAGTTTTGGTGAACCAGGGTATTGAGCGTCTTGATCAGCAATCTGTTAGTGTGGTAGATACAGTTGTTGGTGCAGATGAAGTGGTCGCTGGTGCTCTAGATACTGATGTTAGTGCGGTGGATGATGTTGGTGATGTTGTCAGGGAGGTAGATGGAGTTGTTGGTGATAAATGTAATGTTCTTCATGTAATGTGTACAAATGCTCGCAGCTTAGGCAACAAGATCTGCGAGCTAATATCAATAGTTTGTAGAGATAATTTGGACTTGGTTGTAATAACAGAGACATGGTTCAGAGATTGCAAAGGGGGGGTTGGGTCGCCATTTATGTTAAAGATACCATAAAATCAACAGTGATCCAAAATTCATGTAAGGAGTTGGAGACTCTCTGGGTCTGCTTGCAAAATAAAAAGGGATCTGTTACCAGAGTAGGTGCTATCCAGTAGGCCTCCAGGGCAATCTGAAGAGCATGACATTATGCTGGTGGACAAGATTACCCAAATGGCAGTAAAGGGAGATATTGTAGTTATGGGAGACTTCAACATGCCTGATGTTGATTGGAATATCCCTTATGCGTCCACATGTAAAAGTAGGAACATAGTAGAGGCCCTGACGGGTATTTCCCTAAAACAGTTGGTGAAAGCGCCAACTAGAGGTGAAAATATCCTACATCTGGTATTTACAAATGGGGATCTGGTATCTGAGGTGAAGGTGGGAGAAAATCTGGGTTCCAGTGACCACCAATGTTTGTGGTTCGAAGTCCAAACTGACTGTGAGAAATCCCATTCTGCAACCAAAGTATTGGATTTTACGAAGACCAAGTTTGAGGTTATAGGAGAATATGTAAAGAAAGAATTAAAAGGGTGGGATAAAACAGCAAGAGCGAGTGCTCAGTGGAAGGCATTTAAAGAAGTCCTCTTAAAGGCAACTAGACTATATGTTAGACACATTAGCAAAAGGAAAATAAAGAGAAATCCACTATGGTTTACTAGAGAGGTAAGAGCTATAGTGAATGATAAAAAGTCTACCTATAAGAGGTATAAAGAGTCTGGAAGTGTAGCAGACAGAGAAGTGTATAAAATTATACATAAGAAGACAAAACAGATTATTAATGCTGCTAAAGCGTCAAAGGAGGAAGAAATGGCCAAATCTGTTAGGGAAGGAAATAAAACCTTCTTCAGATATATTAGTGACAGGAAGAAGAAAAACTGCGGCATTAGAAACTTAGCAATGGAAAAAATCTGTATATAGATGGGGATAAGGTGGTCGCTGACCATCTGAATAACTATTTCTGCTCAGTTTTTTCAGATGGCGACTTTCATAATCAGAACATGGCTGGACATAGCATTGCCTCTAGTTGTAAAGTTTCAGCCCCAGTGTTTTCAGAGGCCGATGTTCTAGAGGAACTTGTCCGGCTAAAGTTAAATAAGGCAATGGGTCCGGATGGCATCCACCTCAGAGTTCTTAAAGAACTCCGATCTGTGGTTGTTGGCCCCCTGACTGATCTGTATAATCAGTCCCTTCTTACAGGAGATGTTCCTGATGATTGGAGAATGGCCAATGTTGTACCCATTCACAAGAAGGGTAGTAGAGAAGAAGCTAGTAACTATAGGCCAGTCAGCTTGACATCTGTAGTGGTAAAAATGATGGAGACTCTACTAAAAAAGAAGATAATTGACCATCTAACAACAAACAACTTGATGGACCCAAACCAGCATGGCTTTACTGAGGGCCGATCATGTCAGACTAATCTCATTGATTTCTTTGACTATGTAACTAAAGTGTTGGATGAAGGTGGTGCTGTGGATATCGCCTACCTGGATTTCAGTAAAGCTTTCGATACGGTTCCCCATAAAGAGCTGATAGAGAAGTTATCAAAAATTGGACTTAACCCCTGGATAGTTCAGTGGATCTGCAGTTGGCTGAAGGACAGAGGGTTGTTGTTAATGGAGCGTATTCTGAGGAGAGGCTGGTTACAAGTGGGGTGCCACAAGGATCTGTTCTGGGTCCTGTTCTGTTTAACATGTTTGTAAGTGACATAAGGGACGGCTTGGTAGGGAAGGTTTGCTTGTTTGCTGATGACAAAAAAGTGTGTAATAGGGTTGATGTTCCAGGAGGTGTCTGTAATATGGAGAATGATTTATCTTTATTAGATAAGTGGTCAAAACAATGGAAACTTCAGTTCAATGTTTCCAAATGTAAAATAATGCACTTGTGGAGAAGAAATCCTCTATCTGAGTATCGTATTGGCAGTTCTGTGCTAACAAAGACCACAGAGAGAAGGATTTGGGGGTAGTCATCTCTGACAGCCTCAAAATGAGTAACCAATGCAGCCAGGCGGTAGGGAAAGCAAATCGTATGCTTGGCTGCATAGCTAGAGGTATAACAAGCAGAAAGAGGGAGATTGTGATCCCTCTGTATAGAGCTCTAGTGAGACCACATCTGGAATACTGTGTTCAATTCTGGAGACCTCACCTGCAAAAGGATATTGCTAAAATAGAACGGGTCCAAAGAAGAGCTACAAAAATGGTGGAAGGTCTAAAGCATAGAACTTATCAAGAAAGACTCCGAGTTCTTAATATGTATAGTCTGGAGGAAAGAAGAGAAAGGGGGGACATGATTGAAACCTTTAAATATGTTAAAGGACTGAATAATGTTCAGGAGGGAAGGGTTATTAATAAGAAACAGAACACAAGAACAAGGGGGCACAATCTGAGGTTAGTTGGGGGAAAAATCAAGAACAACATTAGAAAATATTATTTCACTGAAAGAGTAGTAGAAGCTTGGAACAAACTTCCAGCAGAAGTGGTTGATACATCCACAGTAACTAAATGTAAACATAAGATAACAATAAAAGGATAATAAAAGGGCAGACTAGATGGACCAGGTGGTCTTTTTCTGCCGTCAATCTTCTATGTTTCTATGGCTGATGGACAGAGAGGATTACGATGGCACTCACCGCCATCCAAACCAGCATAAGAAGGAGGTGATCCAGCAGGTGATCCAAGGCCTGCTCCATCGTTTCAACACCGTGCGGACCCCGGGCCAGATCCAGCGGAAATGGTCCGATCTGAAATTCAAATGCCCAGAGCGGCTTAATGAGATCCGCGCAGAGATACGGCAGGGTGAGTAACAAAATATTTGATAAGTAAAACATGTAAAAAAATTAGTGTACTGTATTGTATATATACCAGCAGTCACTGCGAATAATGAAAAAAGTATAGGACAATGTGGTCGTGCGTAGTGTGATGCAGTAATTTTGTTTCATGCTAGGCAACGCCTGTAACTCTCGACCCAAACAACTTAAGTGAAGGTATTCTAGTCATTATTGTTAATGGTGCAGGCCGTTCTCCCGTTTGTGTCAGGCAAATGCACTAGTTCGAAAGAAAGTACCTTTATATGCCCCTTCATAGTTAGCGCTTCCTCCTCCTACACACAGACTCAAAGACGTGCCCATGCTGCAGCTACTGTCAGTGGGCGATATCCAAAGTATTCCTACCGCATCGTGTTAACAATATAAAGAAAGTTATTGCGACAATAACGTTATCTATTGCCATAAATACCTTTTTAGAAAAAAGATATGATATGGCCCCCCTCTCACACCCATAATATCTTAATAGTAGTATGTGTTAGTATTAAAAATAGTCATCATCTAACAATTGTGTACATCTTTATGTTGCAGAGCACCGTCAACGACGGCGTCACCACCGTCGAGGCAGGACGGCCCCTGAAGTACCTGCAGCTTATAGTAAGTGTAAAACATATTTAATTTATTTTTCATCCAAGCTACGTGGGAGTGAGTAAGTACAGTAACTCAGTAAGAGCACTAGTGGTTAGGAATGGGATCCTCCAGCCCCAAACTATTCCCATGTAGCTACAACTGTTCATTAGAGTTCAATGTAACGCTACTTCTACACTAGCGGCAGCCCGGATCCAGTGGGTGAAGGGTCCCTCCGGATCTGTGCTGCCGCAGGTACACATAAATTCACTGTAATGGGGGTGGGCCATGGATCTGACCGCAGCATGTTAACCCCTGCTGAGAGGCAGCCGGAGCGAAAATACAACATGCAACTGTTGTATTTTCACTCCGGCTGCCTCTCGGCAGGGGTTAACGTGCTGTGGCCGGATTTGCAGCCCGCCCCCATTACAGTGAATTTACGTGTACCTGCGGCAGCGCGGATCCGAAGGGACCCTTCACCCGCCGGATCCGGGCTGCCGCTAGTGTAGAAGTAGCCTTAGGCCATTATTTCATGATTTTTGACAGCTGCTGCACCACAGAGGAGCTGCTCTCACCGTCCTCCACCCCAGCGAGAGAGGACCCCACCTGCCCCTCCAACACCACCAGCCCAGCTACCAGAGGTAGAAGGTAGGTAAAAAAAAGTGTAATGGGTGGACCTTCTGTCTTCAAAATATGAGCTAAATGTATGTTTTATCTTTGGTAGCTCCAACCGACAGAGAGCAGTTTTCCCCTGGACCATGGGAAGACCACGCCACATGGGTGTCCAGTAAGTACTACAAAAGGCTCAGTCAGTACAGAATACATGTCACAGAATAAGGCGCTCCAGTACATTAAAGTTTAGATTTTTTTTGTGGGACAACCACTGTAACTCGATCATACAAACTAAGTACATAAATGTTTCCACCCCTACAGACATCCCCACTGACTTTGAAGTGGAAGCTGGATTACGGTGCCTTAGCTCCAGGCTCCACGCTGCCTCCCAGCTCATTCGTGTCACCCCCCCCCCCAGCGGCACTAAAAACCCTCTCTGACATGACACTTGAGGCTGGGCAGGAAGCCCTAGTACATAGTGGGACAGTTCCGGCCACTGTTGGGCTCAGGGAGGCTGTCCTCTATAACCGCCGGATTATAAGGTGGGCTTCGGTGGCTTCTTTTTTTAGAAATTGCAGAAGGGACACCACTAGGAGGGAACACTGAAGCCCGAGAGGTGGCAGAAAATGACGGGGTTTGCTTGAGTGGAATGGTGCAGCAGGACGAATCTGACCCCTGGCTACATATGGATACATACAGATGACAGCAGATCATCCGGCTGAGACTGAGATGAGCGTGCCATCCACTCTACTACCTCATCTACTTTCTCCTCCACTACAATTTTGCTCCTCGGTGGGTTAGCCTGGTGGAACAACGGCCAAGTATTGCGAATACTACTAGTAGATGCTCCGTCTACAGGTCTTTTGGCACTGTTGCCCTGTGCCACCTTCTCCTTTTTTTTAAAGCTCAAAGTCTGGCTGGAACTGGACCCCTTTTGCTTATCCATTCCAGACATTTTTCAATTCACTCTGTGGCCCTGCAGCTGGTCTTTGTCCCTGTATCTCACTGTCTCTCCCTGTCTCTCCCTATCTCTCCCTCAGGGCCGGGACTAGGGGTAGGCGGGGGTTAGGCAACCGCCTAAGGAGCCATCTGGAGGGGGGCGCAGCCACAGGGGGGGTCCAACGGGTCTGGACACCCCCTAGAAACATTCACTTTTTTTTTTTTTAATTCCTCAGGGCCTGTGGCGATCGGCGGTGCGGCCCTGGATCTAAGTGCAGTCGGCGTGTGGGGGCATTGTGGCCATTGTGGAAGCGCTCATCTCTATATTCATCTGTATTGCCGTCCTCAGCTATACAGATGCCTGCGCTGCGGCAGGGGAGGGAGAGGCGTCTCCCTTCCCTGTTCTTCTGATAGGCTGCAGGCACTAATGGCTGCGGCCTATCAGAGGCCAACTCAGGCAGCGCGATGACGTCATTATCATCGCGCCGCCTGAGCCGTGCAGCACACAGCGCGGGACATAGGCCGGAAGAGGCCTGCACCTCATCGCTGCTGATGGAGGTAAGTATTAGTGTTTTTTTTTTTTTTTAATAGATGCCATATTATAGGGGGCACCTGCTGGCAATTTCTCACTGGCCCATTTACTGGGGCATTTCTTACTGGCTCATTAAGGGGGGGCCATGGGGGAGAGGAGCACTGTGGGGGCATCTGGGGGCCTTTTTTTGGGCACATTATGGGGGGGCAATATAGGGGAGAGCTGGACTATGGGGCATCTGGTGGCACTATGGGGCACTATGAGGGAGGGGAGCACTATGAGGGCTCTAAAGAGGCCTTTTTTGTTGGCACATTATGGGGGCACTATGGCATTTGGTGGCAATAAGGGGGCATTTTTTATAGGCACATGGGAGACACTATATGGGAGAGCAGCACTATGGGGTATCTGGTGGCATTATTTGGGGGCAGTACGGGGGAGTGGAGCACTATAGGGGCATCATTTTGGGGGCACTATGGGGGAATCTGGTGGCTCTAAAGGGGCATTTTTTACAGGCACATTATAGGGGGCACTATGGCTTCTGGCACTAAGGGGGCATTTTTTACTGGCACATTATGGGAGGCGTTATGGGGCATCTGGTGGCACTATAGGGGCATTATTTTGGGGCACTACGGGGGAGTGGAGCACTATGGGGGGCATCTGGTAACTCTACTGGCACATTATAGGGGGCACTATGGCATCTGGCACTAAGGGGGCAATTTTTACTGGCACATTATGGGGGACAGGAGCACTATAGGGGCATCTGGTGGGGGCAGCAAGAAGGGGCATTTTTTACTGGCACATTATAGGGGGTACTATGGCATCTGGCACTAAGGGGGCAATTTTTACTGCGACATTATGGGGGAGAGGAGCACTATAGGGGCATCTGGTGGGGGCAGCAAGAAGGGGCATTTTTTACTGGCATATTATGGGGGACACTATGGGGGCATTTACTGGGGCACTATATAGGTGTATTTTATATAGGAGTATATAGGTGTATATAGGGGTATTTTATACTGGCATACATTATGGTGACATTAGCTCAACTGCAGGCACTAAGCGGGGGTATTTCTTGTTCTGTCATATTACAAGGTGAATTATTACTACTTGGGGGTATTATGGTGAGCTTTACTACTACTGGGGGCTATGGGGAACACGATGTCTAGTATGGGCACTATGGGGGCATTACTATTAAGTGTGCTCTGTCAGATAATTATTTCTATTGGTGGGATTTTGGGGAGCACTGTTACTTTGGGGGGCACCCTGGCACAGTATCAATTTAGCACAATTATTTTTGGGGGACATTATCTTTATACTATTAGTGTCCGGACGCAGTTATTTTTTAGGGGACTCTGTGCCAATAATTGTTGTAGGGGGCACTATCTGTGTGGTAGTTGTATTTTTCAGGGGACAGTTTCTGCAGTATAGTATTAGGGGGCACAGTATTGGGGGTGGCAGGATGAGGTGTTCAGAAGATGTGAAGATGATGGAAATGTGGGAAACTAATGTCTGTTTGTATCTCTGCAGATACGAGAGATGGCTGAAAAATCTTCATGGCGGTCTGGTCCGAATGGACAAGATGAGGAAAGAGAACGTCTACAACAAAGGTGACATCACTAGATGTAAGAGGTATGGGGCGCTATGTAGGAGAGGAGATGCTCCGGCTCCTCCCTCTGCCATTTGCAGAAGGAGGATTCAGAGCTGGGTGAGGACAGCCAAGGGGGGCAGCAGGTCACGGGTGGGTGGCAGATGGTGGTGGGGAACCACAGGCCTTGAGCAGGATCTGAGGAGAGGGAAGGAGCTTCCTTGCTGTAGCCTGCTGTTGTCTATTGTATAATGTGAGGCAGGCAGTGCAGCCAGGACACGTCCTCCCCTCTCTGTATGATGTGTACAGGCGGGACTCAACAATATCATTTCAGCTGTACAGTGTTTGCTGGGAGTGGCCTATTATATTTAGGAGGGGCTTATAATAATGGGCGGGGCCAATTTGGGGGGCGCCATTTGACTACTTTGCCTAGGGCACCAAACTACCTCGTCCCGGCACTGCTCTCCCTGTCTCTTTCTCGCTGCTTGATTAAATACTAGCCCTGAACTGGCCCTGCAATTGCCCTGCAGTATCCCTGATATGTGTAATATGGTTTCCCAGAGGTATTATATCAAATTTTCACAAAACAGGTCTCAGAACTTCACACTCAGTGCTTCTGTTCGTCTCAGCAGTCGCGGCAGAAGTGATGCGTCACTGGCTTACCGAGCCTGAGCCAATCAGAGCAAGCCCTGCCCACTAGGTCAGGTGACCGCTTTCTTCGCAGGCTTTTGCGCACGATAAAAGAACTAGCAGTGAAAGTTCGCTAATGAATTGAATTCGTACGCAACAGCGTATACAGTAACTTATACGCAGCAATAGCGTATAATTTATAGGACAAACTACGTAGTGAATGCGTACAAAGCCGAAGCGAATCACCTAATATTCGGATTCACTTCGCAGCTAAAAATTCCCAAGATTCGATACGAATCAACGAATCGACGAACCGATTCGCTCATCTCTAATCAGAAATAACATGCATTGTTTATTTGAATGATCTCTTAGTTTTCAATATGAAACAGGATTTTGTGTAAACAGAAAAATCTATACTATTCCCTAAAACGTTTCGGATTCCAAATGGATATAACAACTTTCACCAATGGGGTTACAAAAGGTAAAAATGGTTGAACATTATGACATCTGACTAACATGCGCCATTCAGAGAAAGTGTGTCATAGGAAAACAATAGCCAGCCTACTAGAGAAGTTAGTAGCGACGCAGAAAGCTTTCTAAACCATACTTTTATTGTGCTCCCAGACACAACTCTGGTTGGCAAAGCTATAGAGACACAAAAAAAAGTCTCAGAGGTTCACCTATTTCCAGAAGTCTAAAGAGAACTGATAAATCTATTACATATCCCCTTTACCAATACCTTGTCCTATAAAATAAGATACAGTACAACAAATATCACCAAAACTTCACATGCGTCACTTAAAGGATGGGAAGCCTTTTCACAACAGACAGCCGTCAGAGGTAAATGGAAGATTTTGGAGATGAACCTCCATATCAATGTTTTAGAACTCAGCTAAGCAAAGCTGAGGTTACAGAAAATAATTTCCCCATCACCACTTCACCATTTAGATTGACAACAGAACGGCAGTAGCATATGTGAACAAGATAGAGGTCACAAAATCAATGAAGCAAGGAAAATTTAGTGATATAAAGGTGAGCTTTAGATTAAAATCTAGATTTGAGGGCACAACACATTCCCAGATACTCCAGTGAGGTAGTAGATGCTTTCTCCAGGACAAAATAATGTTATTAACCATAGCAGTCAAACAACATGTGTTTTTAAAGACTAATCAGACACTCAACACCAGAGAAGTAGACCTGTTTGCATCAGTAACCTTTTCTGAGATCACAAAATTTGTGGCGAGAACATGATCTCAGGGAGCATGGATGTATGCATTCTCTTTTCCCTGGACCGTACTGAGGAACCTATATGCCTTTCCTCCTCCATCTCTCTTATCTCAAATTATTTTAAAAATTCAGGAGGACAGGGTTCAATAAACGGTAATTGCACCCGTATGGTTTTCCAAACTATGATGTCCGATGATCCACAAGTTGTGACTTAGGGTACTCTTCCAGTACTTTATGCTCAGCTTTGAAACTAATTATATAAAACCTTACTGATAATAAATTTTACTTTAGATTATTGAAAGGGGCAATAGCTTCTATACCAATTAAGCCAAAAGTTTTAAGTATCATGTCAACAGAAGACCCATCCCTGGTATAAAACTAGAATGTCTCTTGTCTTTAGCTATGGCAACTAGTACAGTGGCGCTCACAATGTTTTACACAAGCATTGGTTGTCTACGACCCCTGGATATTATCAGTTAATTTTAAAGGACAAAGCTAAAACAGCTCAAGTTAAAAATCATTCCATAGAATTAGATTTAATTAGAGACCCCAATGTGCCCTCTCTGTGTTTGGTAACTGTAATGAGAGAATACTTGGAAAGATCCACGTTAGGCTACATTCACACGTTTTTTGAGGGCTCCGAGCCACATATTTTGCGGCTCAGATCCGGACCCATTCATTTCTATGGGGCCGCAAAAGATGCGGAGAGCATACCGTGCTATCATGCCTCTCTAGAGAAAAAAGTTTGAAGAAAATACTCGTTCTCATGAGACTTTCCTTTGAGACCTCGCTGAGGAGAGGGGTCAGATTGAGAATTTGGTATGGGGGGGGACATTTCAACTTTTTGCCTTCTCTCTGTTCACAAAGCACAGCACTGTCCATTTGGTAGAGGCTGTGCTTGGTCTAACAGCTGAGCCCTATTTACTTCACGGGGGGGGGGGGGTGGATGCCAAATACCTTAGGCACGCCACTGGCTTACTGGTGATGGAGGTCAACAATTTAGTGACTCTTTGGATTTAACATTGATGTGTCCAGTGGGTCGACTTGGCGCATGTATCATATAACACTTGTTGCTAACTGAATAGCAGGAGGATTTCCACATGACTGAAACTCTGTTTAATCCTATTCAGGTAGCCCTATGCAATACGCAGGACTGATCCATGGGCTATATCATTCTATTGTAAAGACAGGGGTCATGTACACTGTTATAAGGAAGGTATGTGAAAAGAATTTTAAAAACATGTATATTAGAATATGATTCCCAGATTGCAATCCTGCTGTATAGAGTGCTAGTGAGACTACATGTACCTGGAGTTCTGTGTTTAGTTAGGCAGCTTAGTTATGCAAATGGTAGAGGGGTTTAAGAATAAAACTTAGCTGGAAAGATTTAAATAGCTTAATTTGTATAGCTTTGAGGAAGAAAATGTAGAGGGGCAACATGATCAAACACTTTAAGGCAGTATTCTTCAACTCCAGTCCTCATGACCCATATGTCGGCCATGTTTTTACGGTTTTCTTAGTATTAAGCAGGTGATATAATTAGTGTTAATGCACCAGGACTTACCATTAGTGTTCATTCTGTGGGATATTCTCAAATCATGACTGGCAGGCAGGCCCTGAGGACTTGAGTTTAGGAACACTGCTTTAAAGGGTCTCTGTGCTTTCAGAAAACATTTAATATGTCATTGGGACATAACAAAAGTTTTGATTGGTGGAGTCTAGAGATGAGTGAATTTTTCAGAAATTCGATTCGGCTGGTTCGCTAAATTTTCCGAAAAGATTCGCTTTGATCCGAATCCGAATTAAAAAACGGCTACTTCCGGGCTGCAGAGAGCCTGGATAGTGGTGTAGAACACTGTGTCTTGCAGTAAAACGCATAGGGAGTAGTGTTGAGTGAACACTTCTGCGCTCATATGCTCGGGCGCTCTGGCCGAGCAACCGAGCATAATGTTAGTCAATGGGACTAAACCAGGCACCCCCCGCTCGGATGAGAAAAAGGTCAGAATCGTGACTTCTCCTCTTTTACTCTTTTCGCTTGTAAAAGTATGCTAATTAACTGAATTTGTATGAATTTGTACGCATCAGCATTGCGCTTGAGTACACTCGGTGTTCTACTGTGGTAGTGGAAGAATACTGTGAGCCAGTGTGACACGCACATAACAGGCTTCTTGGAATCGCTGCACACTTTTATGTATTTGGGCAGTTAAGGGGCCAAAACTCACCAAACAACTCAAGTCTGAACTCAGCCTTACAGGTCAATGTTAGCGCCAGCTATAAAGAATCGTGAAGAGGCCCAAGATCCTACTAGAGCGCCAAAAGCGCACGCCTTTTATACCAATTCACTGATTCCACAAACATTTTGACAGAACCTGTTCTATTACACGCTTATACAAGCAGAGCCCCCCCATAAAGGTTGGAGATAGCAGTGGCAGCAGCATCAGCAT
This sequence comes from Rhinella marina, assembly GCA_900303285.1. NCBI lineage: Eukaryota > Metazoa > Chordata > Amphibia > Anura > Bufonidae > Rhinella > Rhinella marina. Next base: position 5,593 of record ONZH01018803.1, on the reverse strand, counting down.
CAGCAGACTATAGAGTGGCACGACGACAGTGTGGCCAGGTGGCAGCAGCATGAGTAGGCCACAGAGTGGCAGAATGACGGACCCTGGAAGTGGCAGCAGCAGTGGAAGTAGTAGTACAATTTGGAGGCCACAGAGTGGCACAATTACCTAATTTTGACGTAGCGACAGCTAGGAGACGGCATGTGGAGTCGCTGGCGGCGACAGCAGCACCAGACCGGAGAGTGGCACGGCGACATACCCTGAAGAGCAGACCGTAAAAAAGAATTCTTGGCCTTTTGGTTAAGATCAACTGTAGTACATGTTCTCATCGGTTTCGGGGTTGGTTATGCCAGGGAACGTAAGGCAGAGGAGGTGCAGTGCAGGCTAATAGCTTTGCCTAGACGTTGGCAAAATTGCAGTGTTGACACAGTGCGCTGAGAAGTTCCATCTTGAGATCGAGCTGCTGGTCTGCAGGGAGCTGAGCTACCACCTGTGGGAGCCCCTGCCTTTCGCCTCCCCCATGCTCAGCGCTGAGTGTCCCGGGGGCCGGAATCGTAACAGCAGCAGCAAGAGGCAGCAGTCGAATACATTTCAAGGCAACAGAGTTGGAGAGGCAGCAGGAGTGGTACTAATTTTAAAGAGACAGAATGGCACAGTGACATACCCTGGGAGAGGCAGCAGCAGTCAAAAAAATTTAAATGCGACATACCGTAGAGTGGCACAATTACATACTTTGGACGTAGCGGCAGCTGGGAGACAGCGTGTGGAGGCGGCAGCTGGGACGCAGCAGTATCAGGCCACAGAGTGGCACAATTACATAGTTTGGATGTAGCGGCAGCTGGGAGACATCGTGTGGAGGCGGCAGCTGGGACGCAGCAGTATCAGGCCACAGAGTGGCCCAATTACATAGTTTGGAAGGAGGGGCGGCTGGGAGACAGTGTGTGGAGGCGGCAGCTGGGACGCAGCAGTATCAGGCCACAGAGTGGCACGATTACATAGTTTGGATGTAGCGGCAGCTGGGAGACATCGTCTGGAGGCGGCAGCTGGGACGCAGCAGTATCAGGCCACAGAGAGGCACAATTACATAGTTTGGACAAAGCGGCAGCTGGGAGACAGCGTGTGGAGGCAGCAGACACAGCATAAGTAGGCCACAGAGAGGCACAATTACATAGTTTGGCCGGAGCGGCAGCTGGGAGACAGCGTGTTGAGGTGGTGGACGCAGCATGAGTAGGCCACAGAGAGGCACAATTACATAGTTTGGACGTAGCAGCAGTTGGGAGACAGCGTGTTGAGGCGGTGGACGCAGCAGCATCAGGCCACAGAGTGGCACAATTAAATAGTTTTAACGTAGCGGCAGCTGGGATACAGCGTGTGGAGGCGGCGGACGCAGCATGAGTAGGCCACAGAGAGGCACATTTACATAGTTTGGACGTAGCGGCAGCTGGGAGACAGCGTGTTGAGGAGGCGGACGCAACATGAATAGGCTACAGAGAGGCACAATTACATAGTTTGGACGGAGCGGCAGCTGGGAGACAGCGTGTGGAGGCGGCGGACGCAGCAGCATCAGGCCACAAAGTGGCACAATTATATAGTTTGGAGGTAGCGGCAGCTGGGAGACAGCGTGAGTAGGCGGCAGCTGGGATGCAGCATTAGTAGGCCGCAGAGTGACACAATTACATAGTTTGGACAGAGCGGCAGCTGGGAGACAGCGTGTGGAGGCGGCGGACGCAGCAGCATCAGGCCACAGAGTGGCACAATTATATAGTTTGGAGGTAGCGGCAGCTGGGAGATAGCGTGAGTAGGCGGCAGCTGGGACGCAGCATTAGTAAGCCGCAGAGTGGCACAATTACATAGTTTGGACGGAGCGGCAGCTGGGACACAGCGTGTGGAGGCGGCAGACGCAGCAGCATCAGGCCACAAAGTGGCACAATTACATAGTTTGGAGGTAATGGCAGCTGGGAGACAGCGTGTGGAGGCGGCAGACGCAGCAGCATCAGGTTACAGAGTGGCACAATTACATAGTTTTGAGGTAGCGGCAACTGGGAGACAGCGTGCGGAGGTTGCGGCAGCAGCAGCATCAGGGAACAGAGTGGCATGGTGACGTAGCCTGGAGGTGACAGCAGTAGCAGCATGTGGAGACCTGATTGTTGAGGTGGGAGCAGCATCAGAAGGCTACATATTGGGTCAGTGACAGAGTGGAGAGGTTGGTGGTAAAGTCACTGGTAAAGATGCTGGGTGGTAGAAGGAGCAGCTGGTAGATGTGTGGCATCAGGCGGGTGGCAGCATTATAAGAGTGGCTGAGGCAGGTTGCCTGAAGAATACAGTCTCATTTGTCAAGGTTTGGGTGACGCATCATGGCTGATCTAATCTGATGCATCAGGCGTTGGTGGTTGGAAATCCTGGTTGATCCACGCCTGATTCATCTTGACAAAGGTGAGTCTTTCCACATTTTGGAAGGACAGGCAAGTTCTCCTTGGGGTAACTATGGCCCCTGCCACACTGAACACCCGCTCTGATGCCACACTACTAGCAGGACAGCTTCTCCATTGCAAACTCGGCCAGTTGCGGCCGCAAATCCAGTTTGGCTGCCCAGTAGTCCAGCGGATCTTCAATGTGGGGTGGCAGGGTGCTGTCCAAGTAGGCCACCACCTGCTGGTTCAGGGTCTGCTCCTGGTCTACCTGCTGCTGCTGCCGCTGGTGAGTACTTTCCGAACTTGGCGGGTGAAGAAAGCTGCTCATCAGCGACTCCAGACTCAAGTTGCTGCTGATGGAGCTGGTACTGCTCCTAACCCCCGACCCTCCCACAGCAGCCGTGGCAGTGGTACGTGAGCGCTGAGAGACCCCCCGGTCAGACCTGTGAGAGGATGGACGACGACGCAGATAGGCAGCAGCCAACTGACTACATAGGATGTATCTACAATAGTACTTCAGTTAGTCCTCCCTCTCAGCAGGTGAAAAAAAGGCCCCCATTTTAGACCAGTAGTGAGGTTCCAAGAGGGTGGAGAGCCAGAAGTCATCCCTCTGCCGGATGGTGACTATTCGGCTGTCACTACGTAAGCAAGTGAGCATGCATCGGGCCATTTGCGCAAGTGACTCAGAGGGACTCCCTGCCTCAAACTCCACTGTATACTGCCATGGTGTTTCTGGGTCATCTGCCTCATCTTCCTCTACCTCCTCTGGCTGCTCCTGCTCCTCCCCTTCTGTCACCTGGGTAGAAAAACCACTAAATGCTTGTGCTCCAATGTCCTCCTCTTCCTCCAGATCAGCCCCCACCGGACTCATGTGGCCTTGAGATGCAGTCTCCACGTTTCCAGTCCCCTGACCAGAAAGATTTTGCAGCATCTGTTCCAGGACATGAAGCAGTGGAATGACGTTGCTCATACTGTAGTCCTGGCGACTGACAAATAACGTGGCCTCCTCAAAGGGCCTGAACAAGTGGCAGGTGTCACGCCAGTGAGCTGCCAGTGAGCTGCCACTGGCTGACATCAAAATTACACAGGGGAGTACTCCTGTACGCTTGGATCATTAAGAAATCGTTTATGGCCTTTCTCTGTTCGTACAGTCGGTCCAACATATGGAGGGTAGAATTCCAACTGGTGGAGACGTCACATATCAGCCTATGTTGGGGGACGCCATTCTGCCACTGCAGCTCAAGGAGGGTGTGCTTGGCACTGTAGGAATGGCTGAAGTGCATGCAAAGTTTTCTGGCCATTTTTAGAATGTTTTGCAGTCGGGTATAAGACTTGAGGAAACATTTGACAACTAGATTAAATACGTGCGCCAAGCAGGGCGCATGGCTCAGCCCTCCTTGGCGCAGCGCGGACACCATGTTCTTTCCGTTGTCTGTCACCATGGTTCCGATTTTTAGTTGTCGCGGAGAAAGCCAGCAATCGATTTCTTCTTGCATGAAGCGGAGCAGTTCCTCCCCTGTGTGACTTTGTTCGCCCAGGCAAACCAGGCATAGAACTGCGTGACACCGCCGTGCCCTGCACATGTGGCATGCTGGAGGAACACTATGACTTGGCCCTGCAGTGGAGGCTGAGGTGGTGGAGAAGGAGCCGGACATTAGCGCAGGATCAGCAGTTTGACAACGAGGAGGAGAAAGTGGCGTCACCTGTTAGAGTTGCTCGTGTGGCTGGGCAGGAAGCACATTGACCCAGTGGGCCGTAAAGGACATGTACTGTCCCTGACCGTAGTTGCAACTCCACACGTTGGCGCTGCCATGCACTTTGCCAGACACCGACAGGCTCAAGGACTGGGCCACCTTCTCTTCTACATACAGTACAGACCAAAAGTTTGGACACACCTTCTCATTCAAAGAGTTTTCTGTATTTTCATGACTATGAAAATTGTAGATTCACACTGAAGGCATCAAAACTATGAATTAACAAATGTGGAATTATATACTTAACAAAAAAGTGTGAAACAACTGTAAATATGTCTTATATTCTAGGTTCTTCAAAGTAGCCACCTTTTGCATTGATTACTGCTTTGCACACTCTTGGCATTCTCTTGATGAGCTTCAAGAGGTAGTCACCTGAAATGGTTTTCACTTCACAGGTGTGCCCTGTCAGGTTTAATAAGTGGGATTTCTTGCCTTATAAATGGGGTTGGGACCATGAGTTGTGTTGGGCAGAAGTCAGGTGGATACACAGCTGATAGTCCTACTGAATAGACTGTTAGAATTTGTATTATGGCAAGAAAAAAGCAGCTAAGTAAAGAAAAACGAGTGGCCATCATTACTTTAAGAAATGAAGGTCAGTCAGCCCGAAAAATTGGGAAAACTTTGAAAGTGTCCCCAAGTGCAGTCGCAAAAAACATCAAGCGCTACAAAGAAACTGGCTCACATGGACCACCCCAGGAAAGGAAGACCAAGAGTCACCTCTGCTGTGGAGGATACGTTCATCTGAGTCACCAGCCTCAGAAATCGCAGATTAACAGGAGCTCAGATTAGAGACCAGGTCAATGCCACACAGAGTTCGAGCAGCAGACACATCTCTACAACAACTGTTAAGAGGAGACTGTGTGCAGCAGGCCTTCATGGTAAAATAGCTGCTAGGAAACCACTGCTAAGGACAGGCAACAAGCAGAAGAGACTTGTTTGGGCTAAAGAACACAAGGAATGGACATTAGACCAGTGGAAATCTGTGCTTTGGTCTGATGAGTCCAAATTTGAGATCTTTGGTTCCAACCACCGTGTCTTTGTGCGACGCAGAAAAGGTGAACGGATGGACTCTACATGCCTGGTTCCCACCGTGAAGCATGGAGGAGGAGGTGTGATGGTGTGGGGGTGCTTTGCTGGTGACACTATTGGGGATTTATTCAAAATTGAAGGCATACTGAACCAGCATGGCTACCACAGCATCTTGCAGCGGCATGCTATTCCATCCGGTTTGCCTTTAGTTGGATCATCATTTATTTATCAACAGGACAATGACCCCAAACACACCTCCAGGCTGTGTAAGGGCTACTTGACCAAGAAGGAGAGTGATGGGGTGCTACGCCAGATTTTCTGGCCTCCACAGTCACTAGACCTGAACCCAATGGAGATGGTTTGGGGTGAGCTGGACCGCAGAGTAAAGGCAAAAGGGCCAACAAGTGCTAAGCATCTCTG